>CM062849.1:0-29000 GCA_031772225.1 Eubasilissa splendida | reverse complement strand
AATAATATATATTCAGTTCCATGCAATAATCGCGTTAAAAGCGGAACAAACTTAACTCTACAGACGTTACACTGAGACTGACATTCCCAATAAGTACATACTGTAACTTTCGGGGGGTTCCTGTTAATTTTTGTATTTTCCAGCTGTTTGGGTCTGGGATTGCAATACATATTAGAAGCGTATGCGTACGTAAAACGTGTCCAAGTGAACGCCGCAAGAATTATGTCAAATGGTTTTATGGGCCTACTATGAACCCAAGAAGTTTGAATTGTTTTACTTCCTTGTCGGCAGACCGCCGCGCACCGCCGAAAAGGCCATAACACCGTTCGCATACGGCAGATGCAGCAGCGCGGTTTTGTAAGTGCGAAATAATATTTTCATCTTTTAACATTTTTTTATAAATTTACGTAAATGTATTGGCATTTTTTCGTACGGGTCAAAAATGATTTTGTTATAAATATTAACGGGATTTCGTTATATAAATGCATTTTTGTATGAAAAATTGGTTTTAGGGACTAAATTTCGATTTTTTTTTCGATATACGTCATTTTTCGTTATATCGCGGTTTTACTGTATTACCATATTACCTACTATATATACTAAGATTGTTTTTATAATTATGCTTACGTACCATATAAAAATAAATACTTTTAATTTTAAAATACCATATATAATAATATCGTTTCTATGATTATGTTTACTTGCCATATATTGTTTACTTAAATTGTTATTATGATTATGCTTACTTATAGTGTTCTTTATGATTATGCTTACTTACCATACATACTTTTACTTTCTATATCACTTACCATATATTGTTTTATGATTAGGTTAACTTAAATTGTTATGATTATGTTTATATTGGTTCTATGAATAATTGTTTTATGAAATGATATGATCATACAAAAAAAGCTAGGAAAAAAATAAACGCAACAAAAAAAAACTAGATCGACCTTACACATTTTCATTGATGGTAGCAAAATAAATGGATGTGTCGGAGCAGCCTATGTGGTTTATGAAGAGCATCTGGAAATATACCACAAAGCGATTAAAATGGCGCGAGAATGCAGTGTGAAAACATATATCCAGCCCTAAGTGATATAGAAAAGTTTCATTATCTGATCTCGTCGGTTCGAGATTCCGCACTCAAGATGATTATGTCTATACCGTTAATTACGCAATTACGTGGAACGTATTACTCGAAAAGCTTGAGAATAGTAGTCTTATTTATTTACTATGTTGACCAAATATTAAGCGTCCAATCCCTATCCCAGGAATCAGCGGCCGGTTTGACGATTGTACTAAATACATTCAAGGAAAACCTAGCCGCGTTAGATCTTATGAATTTGCAATCCCTATTCCATAACTTTATGGCTCATTTAATGTTAAGACATCTTGACTTGAATACCAGACGGCATTTTGAGGCATCGCTTTCACGAACGGAAATACCCAACATTTCTAAACTCTTCGACTTCTTACAAAATCAGATTAGAATTCTCGGGTCTACAACGAAATCACGAAAAAGAGGGTCCAGTCGCAGGAGGACGTTGTACCTGTAGAATCTGAGAGTCTAAGAGAATGGTTCTACAGATCCACTGTTTTTTTTAAATCAGGGCGCCCAGAAAAATTTCGCCCGTTTGGTGCCACAGAGGTTAGGGCCGGCACTGTAAGTAGTCACTTAATAAAAATCGTACCGTGCATATGAAGATACGAAAACTTGGGAAAATGTCCTGAACATAAGAATACGAGTGTAAAAGAATATTGAATATTGTTTTAGAATTCTTGTTCAGGTCTATCCTATATCTATATTTTCTGTAAACTAGGATAGATTTTACTATACTTTCAGTCGGTGTCATTTCTTCCATTTCAAATACAATAATGCGCAAATAGGAATAAATTCTTTGCGAGTTTAAATAGCTTTCTCTTAGAGATTATATAAACCCCTGGCTATCTTGCAGCTCTACAGAGTCCGGTTTAAGGACCATTATACCAGAAAATCATTTTAATTTGAAACACCGTAAATTCATCTACATATTAATACCATAATCTTTTCAAGGTGGCAACTCTGGAGAAAATACACTAAATAGTTGTACATATATGTATAATTAAAATCTAAAATGAAACAACAATAAAAGTAGCATTGTAAATTTTTATTTTAAAAAGCAATAAAGTGCACTAATAAAAATTGTTAAAGGACAATTCCAAGAATGTGTTCTAGTGGCGCGATAATCTTTTACCTTGATTTTAATAATGATGTTGCATACTTACATCATTTACAACACATGGACACACATCATTCACTTCTTCAACACAGGGGACTAAAAATGATTCAGGTTACAGAGATATGCATTTAGAACTGAATCAACATAAAAAGTCTAAATTGTTAGAACTTTGTTAAACCGAAGAGTTTTGAGTGCCACTCTTTTATATTAATATTCTGGAACTATCTTCGGATGTAAATTGAGTAAATAGCAATGATTTTTATGTTTTCAGATCTGTAGACAAAAACAAAGGCAAAGATTTTCATTTATTGTTTCCATTTACACTCACCAGATAAATGTATCTAAAATATTCAGACTCATGGGCGTACCGTGAGTTCATCGTCCATCTTTCAAAAAAATGTATCTCGTTTTTTGTTAAAATTGAGTAACGACTAGGGTTACATTATAAAAACACATGCCCATCATCCATTCCAACAGGCACATTACATTTTATTAAAAACATTTTGATTTAGCCATTCTTATTTCGATATGTAATTCTTTCGAATGACAGTAATAAGTCATATTTATAGAATAAATACACCTCACAATATTTTAACATTAAAAAATATACATAGAAATTGGTATGATTATTTTTTTTATAATTTTTAATTAATTAAAAGTGGAAAATTCCACACAATTTGTTAATATATTGTCTGCTGTAAAATCAACAAGTTCGAGATACGCCTCTTTGAAAGATGGACGACGAGTTGATTGTCAAGACAAAATCAATTTGTTTTGTGAGAGAACAGGGTGTACATAAAGAGATGTGCACTGTAATATATAAATACATGATTATGTACATTAAATCCTCTCGTACCTTGGGCATGTTAGAAGAGATGAAGATAGACGCTAGAAATTGGTGACCACGGGATCGGTACAAGAACGGAAGGAGAGGTCCATCTCCAATAATATAGACGGACCAAGTTAGAACATGGCATAAGATTGTGAAGAGCGGAGGCAAGCAAGCGTTATCGAAGCAGAATAAAGGCCCGCGATGCTCAATCATGAGTACATTGACTGAGAGAGAAACGCTTTCATAGATCCCACCAGATACCGGGAGACAAATGTTTAGAAAAGGCCTTCTGCATTATTTGGTATAGATAATATGTTAATAAATACTTAGCATGGGAATGGTCACTTTGATATCTGTCTCCTAGATTTGGCAGCAATGATTGATATGTCAACTCTGCACAGTCCTTTACTTTTTGGATTAGATTAAGCCAAAGAGTATTTTTGACAAGAGTCTACTTCTGTAGTGCAGTACTACAAATGTATTGAATGGTTTAAGTGAGTTAGATTTGTTTCTCGATTGTTTTTTCAAATGAAAGTGTGTTTATAACATTACATACGCATTACGTAATGAGCGAAAATACTAAACGTTTCTAGTATTTAGCCCAACGTTATGAAGATACTATTTCTGATATAGTGAATCAAGATTACATATGCTGTTCCAGTTATTTCATTATTATTTAGAGAATGGAGAAAACTGACAATAACAAAAAAAAATGTTTTAAGTAAAAATGTTTATAAAGACAAAGAAATGCTTCATCCCACCGCACTGGATGGAAAGATAAGATAAATCAAAAAATTACTATTGGATTGTATGAATTACATTATGTCTCCGTCATAACATGTCTACTAGAGAACTAACCTAAAAAAGTGAGATTTCACCGTAAATAGTAAAGGAATTTTGAGTGGATACAAGACACCGAGTGACCTGACTTTTTATTGTAGTGATTTTAGTACCTTAAAAGTGTTTCCTACATTTTTCACTACTAATATATTGCAGTTTCAATTTTTGTAGCTGAATTTAAAATAATAAAAAAATCACTAATTATAATTAATTTCATAAATTATTTTACAGGTGAATAAGTATATAATGCATTATCAATTTTTGTAGCTGAATTTAAAAGAATAAAACAATCACTAATTATAATTAATTTCATAAATTATTTTACAGGTGAATAAGTATATATTGCATTATCAATTTTTGTAGCTGAATTTAAAAGAATAAAACAATCACTAATTATAATTAATTTCATAAATTATTTTACAGGTGAATAAGTATATATAGCATTATCAATTTTTGTAGCTGAATTTAAAAGAATAAAAAAATCACTAATTATAATTAATTTTATAAATTATTTTACAGGTGAATAAGTATATATTGCATTATCAATTTTTGTAGTTGAATTTAAAAGAATAAAACAATCACTAATTATAATTAATTTCATAAATTATTTTACAGGTGAATGAGTATATATTGCATTATCAATTTTTGTAGCTGAATTTAAAAGAATGAAACATCACTAATTATAATTAATCTCATAAATTATTTTACATAAGTTAGTTTTGAGACAAAATCTTCAAAAAACCATGGGAAAATATTGTATCCTGAAAAAAGATAAAATATTTAAATGATTAATCTGCATTAAGTCCCCGACGATCATTTACTTTCTGTTATGAAAACATTCTGCTCCCATGGGCAGGGGCCCAGTATGCATTGAAAGATTCCAATTACTGAATAAAATACACGGGTCATCGCGGTGCTAAATTTTAGATACTATTTAAATCAATGAATACACTTAAATATATTAGTATCTAAACGATTCAAGTCTATGGGTAATTAAATTGAGTACTTTGTGCTAAGTATGCAATGAAACGCTAGTTACTATGGATCACCCACCCACTTCATCCTTCATTGACAACAAGTCAAAAACTTGTAACACAACAATTCAACGTGCAGTGAAATAAATATATTAAATAATACCACAATTTATAATGAAATTCCACCCACAGAAGTAAGTTACAAATCGTAATCATGTTATGCAGTGCATTGATAAGAAAATAATACTGTTTCACTGGAGAGAAAAGGAAAATATAATAATAATCACAGATGTTTTAAGAATGATTGGTACAAAAATGGACCAAAATAATTTAACATTACTATAATACTATAAGACCCAACTATGGGAGGAATATAAAAACATTTAATTCAATACTTATTTAGAAATTTTATATTATGAACTTTACTTGAATTATCTAGGAATTAAAATTCTGTCAGTGAAAAAATGATCCACAGCTGTATTCAAACTTACATAGTAGGTATATCAAAATGGCGATAAATACTTTGCTACAGTTCAGAAGATTTAAAACTGGAGATATAAAGGAGAACCAAAGTTCATCACTCGTAGACAGGAAAATATATAATTGGGACAAATGCATTGTAAAGCACTTCATTCTTACAAATTACATACACACTAATAATACTATTTGGTGTTTAATGTACCAAGTGACTACGCATTTAGTAAAATCTCATTAATCTGAATCTTATCCCTCTGTGGAGAAATATATCACCAAATATATAACTTTGAAACATTATTAAACATGATTCAATGACAAACATGATGTGACAACTGTACAGAAAGATAACTTCCCACCCGCCCAAAGAACGCAGTTCAAATATGTTAAAATAAAAACACTTCTCATTGAGTGATTCTCATTCATTTCTTGGTCCCTTCAAATTCAAATGAATGAGATTTTACTGCAACAGTTCAAGTACAGAATTGAAAAACAGGAATGACATCAACATATTTACACTTTATCTTAATACTGAGTAAAAGGGAAACACTGTTAGGTTACTAACAGGGAGTCGAGTCACTAAGGGAGGCTGAAAACAGACTGAACATAGTTTTCCTGTTAAACATAATGGTTGATGATGAAATCAATGAAAAGCTGAGCTGGAAGGAAGGAAGAATACAATTGAGCAGCAGTAGCTCAGTAGCTGTAACTAGTGATGTAGGTGGCTGCTTACTTATAAACTAACAGGCTGGACAATCAAATCCACTCCATCTAAGGCTTACTTAATCTCCGTAGCAGATCGATCAGCCTCTTAAAACTTGCTTAATCCCTTCAACACGACGTGGACTATTCACTGAAACAAGCAATAATTCACAGTGCTGTTACCATATTCCTGTAGAAACTAACCAAAAATAAAATGTACAGGCAAGAATATTCATATCAAAATTGTAAGAAATTTTAAATAAAAATAAAACTCGGAAATAAATTTTAAATCAATTTATTTCCGAGAGAGCATCATGGAATGGCTGAAAAGTCGGCGTGTGAAGAGAAACTGAAATTCATTGTACATATACGTATTCAAAATTAAAAGTCATATTGGACCAAAATAATATTTTACGTCCCCAAAGGCAATATTTTTGTTTCTATGAAGTCATTGCATTTTTGCTACTTACAAATTTAGGCTATAAGTTACAATGTCTCACTTGTATTGTATTGCTACCTACACATGTACAATCTTAGTTTAAGTACACCAACATCCAAATTTAAGAACGTAAGCTGAAACACCAAACCTTCTTGTGTAGAAATAAAAACAACATCTGTAGATCCTGGCTAGGTCTATTGTACTCCGACTGGTTGCACTCACGAATCTTCCGCAGGACTCTGCCATTGCGAATAATAAAAGTTGACAGCCCTATTGGCGTCACAATCAGCCGCCAACGCGATTCGGTTCAGCTCATCCAGCGGAACTTGAGGTCCTAAGACATCTCGCAGACGTGCCAAGCAGTCGTTGAGGCGAGTCCTGTCGATGGAGATCTCTTCCACACTGCTGCATTCAGAGTTTGAACCCTGGAAATGATGTGATCGACATGAAATAAAGAGTACATGTAGGAGATGGGTTCGGAACAGCATGTGCGGCGCGAGGGGCACTCTACGCACATATATAAAATTAAATATAAATCTGATAGATGATGACACATTTATGCAACAGTAAAAGTATTTGCTCTTCGAAAATTAAATCTTTGTGTTAACAAGACGTATTTTTTACATTAATGCATATTATATTGTCAGTGTTAAAATTTTTGTTCCAATCGAGTCATATATTTAAAAAAAGTCACGAAGCTATTTGATTGCGTGAGTGGTACCAAAGTAACCACGTGGGTGACACCAAATTGAAAATATTGAAACAAGGTATTTGCGTTAGTTCATGTTTATATGTGTTTGGAAGTCTGGGATTTAAGAAGAAAGAACAAACGTAATTGCTATTTAGTGTTCCGTATCAATGCCTGAAATCCATTTATGGGAGAGAGACAGCCTGCTGTTTCTGCTCTTTCATGCCAGCTTCCTATAGATTCCTTACTATACTTCCTCATATCTCCTCCCTGCTGGCATCCCCGCGGCGTGACGCTAGTCAAGCGTAAAGCTAGTAACGGTAATTTTCTCATATGACGCCGTTTTTTTGCTTATTAGACACTCAAAAACGCTCCGTCATAACTGATACTTTTCTTCCTTCTTGTTTTTCTTTTAAAATTAAGTCATTAATTAGTGCAGTGCGACAGAGATTTATATTTTTGTTATTTCAATTGTTTTCATTCGTAAAAATGTGACGTTATATTTGACATCTAATTTTGCATTTTAACTAAAGTTACATTAATATTGCGATTATTTAAAAATGATTTTTTTTAAATAGACACATACATGGAATATATGTCACATCAATATTCTTACTAAAGTAGCTATCTAAACTGCAAAAGAATGCTAGAAAGTATCAAATAAATATTAAAAGAAAAATAAATCACGGACAAGATAAAAATGTGAAATTGATTTTAGAATTCAAATTTTAGAAATTTTTTTCTATCGTAAGGGATAGGTCACGCGTAACAGGAGATCAAATATGACAAAATATGTCACATTTACATTACGTAATTTTTCTACTTGTCTTAGAAAATGTACTCTGTTTCCTGCTGATCAACTTGAAGAATGCATATTTTTAAAAAAGTACTATTTATAAATAGTTAATTATTTTGACCTCGTAACTAAAACTGATACCTTTTGGTATAGTTGGTGATTTTACATATGAATTAAATATATTAATTATAAAGATATACATATAAAATCAATTTTATCGAAAAATATTGTTGTTGCGCCACCGGGATTCGAACCTGGATCTCTTTCCTAACCAGGGAAGGTGTTTTATCCATTATTAAAGCATTATATTTGCTTAGTTGGGTCCAGTATATATTTCATATATACTGGACTCTCTTTTTGCACGGTTTCAAAATAACACGGTGCTACATGCAAGTATGCAGAAGGGAACTAGGATACAGCGGGGTGACCAATTTGGCCAGAATTATCCCGAACACAACTGAACTGTATTCAGATATCATAACTGTGGCACATGCAATAGCAGTATATTCAATCATTTTATAACAAATGATCACAACGTAGAACTAGCTCTACAATTTCAACGTGGCTCGACCGCTTGCATGACTCTCGGTAACGAGTCATGCAAGGAACTCACAAAAAAGCAGTCACAGCGATCGATAACAGAATTTTTGTTTAAACCTGAAAATTTGGAAAGAAATATTACACAGGCTCTGGATATCTCAAGTGATGAAAGTGATATCGTACCAAATGTGCGTAAATGGGTTTGTCCGAATTGAATAACCTACGATTTTTAGGAATATTTTAAAATAAAATTAACATACAATAATTAATTTTATTTTTTAACATCCCGAATTGAGTTTTATACGAGGAAACCTATCCACCATTATTTTTTATTATAGTATACTTTTTTATAAATTTAATTTTCGATGGATTAATTCAAATGACAACACGTTTTTATTTCATTTCATATATCAATATGGAAAAGATTCCAGATACAAGTTATTTTTGACACTTGTATCGAATGCGAGAAAATCAACATTTTTATTGTCATCTCTTTCTATTCAAACCTTCCTCTCTCGCATGATTTACGTAACAAATAACGTCATTAATTATTTCTCTGATACTTATTAGAATTTAACTATTAGCCTCATCTTGAAATCATATCTAATTCGTGTAGAATTTCTCGAATTTCAAACTGGAAAAATGAAAGCTCGCCCTTAAGGCGCAACTTTTATTTTTCCAGTTTGAATTATGAGATATTTTTGCATTTTGCATACCCTTTCAAGATGAGAATAATAGTTCATTCTTTTACAATATCAAGTAAACATAAAAATGCGTTATTTTTTTATATTGCTAGAGTAAAAGGTATCAATAGAAAAGGACAAGTAACAATTGTTGGTTTTCTTAAATTCCATTTTAAAATAGCCATTTCTTCAGCATTCATAATACGTATGTGTTGCCATTTGAAATTATCAAGCAGAAATTAAATAATTTGTTAAAGTTTTCACCTAAGAATTGTTATGTTTATACTATGAAAAATTATTATGTTTATGATAAAAACCATTGTTTGTGTCGATAAACATAATTATAAAATATTACAACGTTGCCCCGATTTATAAGGAAAAAAATTTATGTAAATTCATACTGATAAATAATATTGATAACTTTTGAAGCAGCTGTATTTGTGAAGAGAAAACTATTTATGCTAATATTATATAATAATCATACTCCGGTTGTAATAAAAAAACTTTTTTTTTTAAATATTTTTTTATTGTTTTAATAAATTACATATATATTTAATATTAAAATATAAATTAAAATATGACAAAAATATTATTATTCACTGTTAAATAATTAGTCGTTCATCGAACATATTATCGTTCTTCAAAATTTCGTTGTTTTTTTCTTTAAACTGAATTTAGAAATAAAACCTTACGTTCGTTCACATATTCAATATTCGTTCCTGTGCACCCAAACATCGATTTGTGGGAGTAAATTTGATTAATTTGAGAAAAGAATTGGTGTATGTCGACCACTCTTTTGCCATCCAATTTAGGAAATTCACACAAGTCCACACATTCAATGCTCAGTTCGGGAACATCCCGAAAATAATTTATAATATTATTATTATTGTTATTAAATTATGTTATGTACTTAAATAATATACAATAACCTAAAATTGAAATAAGGGTTTGATTAATAATAATTAATAAATAATATAAGATACTATTGCTGGTTATATATGGAGACCTTGTCTATTAACATAGCATATCCAATAATATTGTACAGTGCAAGGATACTTGTCAATGGATACTTTTTGACCTTAGGCATCTTGAGTCATAGGAGGCAGTAATTTCAGAACAATAATGTGTATAATAATATATTATTGACTTTTAATGAGAACCAAACACAACAAAAAAATCACGGCTTCGCAAATTTCACATCTTCGCATATTTCATGGCAACATTGCGTAAATACAACGTTGTCATTTTAAAACATGACAGCGCATGCACGGCTAGCGCGCATGTGCTGTCAGTTTCTAAAACGTTACGAATGGTGACATGAATTTTGGCATATGTTAAATATTTAAATGTCAAAATTATTATCTGTTTTCGTATAAAAACAGCTCAAAACCATACAATTTACAAAAATAAGCAATTGGTATCGAAAATAAATATAATATTCATTCATATTGTAGTCAAAATTTGAATTAAAATGTGTTTTATAGGCAAATTTAATTAAAATGTATCGGAGCGCAGATTTTACGACCGCCGTGGCCGTATCGAATGGCATACTAACACTGTGAGAGCTAATTAATAATATTGTATTTCATAAGACTGGAAATATATTATTTTAAAATTTATGTTTTTACTAAAACAAAGAATTTTAAAAACGTCAAAAATTGATCAATTGTACTGCAAATTGAATGGTTTATAACTATTCATTTTTAACATTTTGCTAATTTGGTTTCCTACAGATTTGTCTCCGTAATCTTGACTTCAAGATTATAAGAAAATATATTTCATTTATGCATTAATTTAGCGTATTAACTCAATTTCGTAGCACGCGGAAAATGCATCTAATGGTCGCTGTCTTTCTTATAATGTCTGTATCGTCTTAATTATGGCAAATAACATTCAGTTTGTTTGTTTTATATTAATATAAAAGTCCAAATTAAGTAATATTTGAAAAAAAGTCAATCTATTGAATAACTTCTGATATAAATGAATAATAAAAACCCACAAGAGAAAGATTTATATAAAAATAGAATGATATCACTAACATCATCAATAGTGGTACTCTCTAGCAAGGCCTGCAATGCCTCCTGGTCTAATCCTTCTTCCCAGACTCTCGGCCTGATGGCTGCGGGTGCCCACGCAGCTGCCGACGTAAGGATCTCTGCCTGCAGAGGTCGCGATAGCTCCGAAAACTGTTCACCATCCATCATGCCAGCACGAGATATTATATATCTAATGCAAGCGTCCTAGAAATGTAACATTAGTTTTTATTTCAAATATTTATAGTTGTGTATATAAATAAGTGGGGGGAAAGCAAAAACTCATTTATTAAATATTATCTCCAGATCAGAACTTGTGTTTTTGACTTTTAATTTTGTCGATAAGAAATAATAAACTTCATATGAAAGCGAACATTACGCAGATGATTAACATTACACTGGTTAATGGTGGCCAACTCTGAATAATTTGCTGGAGAACCACAACCGACACCATCTTATACTGAATGCTTTTATTCTTTTTTGGACTCTTGAATTTGGAATTAATCAGGTTTTATATAAATGTATGTACGAGTACAGTGACTGCGTACAATCAACAAAATTAAATGTATACTGGTATCCGCAAGTTAAACAGCAGATATGCAGGTAGATCAATGAGGCGAAAAAGCTTGTAATAGTCTCTTCTTGCCAAGGTCTCTGTCTGATAGAGCCCATGTAAGAATTCTATGTCCCTTCAATTATCTATCTAAAAACTCTGACAGTTAAATACAGGCAGATACATATTTAAATAAATGTGAAAATGTAACTTTAAAACTTCCATTTCTGTATCATCATCCAATTCACTTTCCTGTGGATCAGTAATCAATTGTTCCAACTATTATTGGCCCCGGGCATTGCTGTATCTCTTTCTCTCAGAGAATACAAAGGATCAAGGAGTGAAATAATTACAGTAAAACTCCGTTAATTCATAACTCTATATTTCATATTTTCACAGAATCAGCACTATTTTCAAAAATTTTTGCCCCGTAAATAACATTTCATACTAATTTCTACCGATAATTCGTAAAATATGATTATTCGCAGTTCGTATGCGTTTTTGACACCCGAAGTAAATAATTTGTTCACCTAATTCACACACATATTTGCAAATGTTTTTAAATCCCTACATGCGCGACTACGCATTAGACTTTCATCCATTCGTGAACATCTCAACTAGCCCCGCCTACTAGTCAATTACGATGCCTTTCCTTATCGTACAAACGGCGCGCTGGCATGACAGGTGCCGAACTGAGTTTTGCCATATGTAAATCAAATTCCATAATACATTTTATAAGATTTGTTATTAAAATAATGTTTTCATTGAATCACTTGATCTAGTTTACATGTTTAAGAAACGTTGCGATTTGCACATGTGGTACTAAATAAACTAAATCTTTTGTATTTAAATACAAAAAATTGCTGGATAAAATCAAATGCTGAATACCTCTCTGGGTGCAAACTTGAAAAATCACAGGAAAATAATAAGCTTCAACCATCAAAGCGAGACATGAAGATTTGAAAGTGTTTAATTATTTTTCAAGCGCATTTAAAATATTCCAATTCTGATGGAAAAGGTGAGTTCGATCGATAATCAAATGAATGTGTATGACTTTGTTGCGTTAAGTGAATGGTCAAGTGGTGAATCGCCGCGTCACCACACCTTTTTTATTAAGGAGAAATACGTTATTTAATAAACATTTTGACACATATGCTTAAATAATGGAGTCATCATGTTTCAGTTTGCAAATCGCGGTGTCAACAGCGGCGGCGCGCACAAAATAAACGCGTTTTAAAAAATATATATTTTATTGCCTTTAAAACAGTTTATTCTAATGTCATTTCAAATTAACGGAGTTTTAATGTACGTGCCCTACTTTTCATTTCTACCATATTCCTCAATTACTTCTCAAAACTATTGGGTTGATGCAAAAGTTTTGACATTTTTTATAACAGTTATAAAAAAAGGATGGATTCTCCAAATTGACTAATAACGTCTGTTTCCAAACCATTATATTGTATAAAGGAAGCTGATTCTCACTTCATATTCAATTTTAGTCTAGCCGGCGAACAGTTGAGAGCCCTTATGATTTTTTTAAATGTCTATTGACAAAATTGCATTTATGTCAACATTTACTTTACGAATTTCATAAATAACACAACTGTGGTAACCAAAAACATTTGCGAAGTGTATGGAGAAAATGCTGCTAAAGTTTGACTAACACATCAAATCTGGAGATTTTTCATTGGCTAACAAATCAAGGGACCAGGCGCCCTTCGAATGCTGATACTGACATGTTGAAGGTAATAATTGACACTGATATTGATGATGTCAAAATACCAGAGATATCGCGTTGAAGATGGAAATCAACCAATTAACCGTGGTGAGACATCTACAACAGATAGGAATGATTTCGTGGTACGATGTTTGGAATCATCATCAGTTGTCAGCTGTCAATTTAATGGATCGTGTTTCAACATATGTTCCTTTGAGCGCTAGACAAAAGCACAAACCCTTTTTGCATCGATTAGTGACAGGAGATGAAAAATGGGTAGTTCACAACAACATGACACGAAAAAGAAATTAAGCGAAACCTGGACATGCCCCAATCAATTCAATCACTTCCAAAGTCGAATATATATTTTTTAAAAGTAAGGGTAAAGTATATTACGAACTTCTAGGTCACCATGAAACAATTACAGCTGAATGGTATTGTGAACAACTAACAAAACTAAACGCTCCCCTTAAAAAGGATAGACTTTATTTGACGAACAGAAAAGGGGTTATCTTTCACCATGACAACGCACGACCACATGTGGCTTTGATAACCCAACCAAGCTCAAAGAATTGAATTGAGATTTTATTAAGCACCCGCCATATTCCCAGACCTTGCTCCTTCCGAATTTCACTTATTTTGATCAATACAAAATTTTCTAAATAAAAAAAATTGATACCGTACCGTTAATATACCTTATCACAGGTAAAAACATCCCCTTGATTCGTTTTTTGCATCAAAGTCACAGGAATTTTATTAAATGATTAAAATTATATTGTTGATTAAATTAATAAAAATATATATATATATTTCATGTAAAAAAACCATTAAAACTTTTGCATCAACCTGATATATATATATATATATATATATGTGTGTGTGTGTGTGTGTATATAATTAGTTATCCGCTAGATATACAATGAATTAGAATATTTGTAACTTACCCTCAGGTATACAGCATTATATTGATCAGCTACGTTTAGATAATAAAACACACTGTCTTTGTCCAAGTGTCTGGTGGCTAGAGCTTTTTCACAAGCCTGCTTCATAACATCTAGTTCGTACCGGTCCCCGAGCAAAACCAATTCCAGTAATTGCTCTCCGGTGGCAATTCTTGTATCCAGCTTCCCGGTGTACAAATAAGACAGCAACTTCCGGAAAAGAGCTGGTGTAGTGTCGTGGATGACAATTCTCCTGAAGTGTTATGTTATACTCGATGATTGTATTTAAAAACATCACATTTTTAATGTAGTCAAATTAGATTTAATATGGTATAAATATTTATAAACAATAACTAATTAATAATGTGATTTATAAAGAAAAAGTTAATTTGAGGAATAAAAGTGGCAAGTATGAAAATACAGTGAAACCTTTTTAATCAGTTTTCCGAGAGAACAGCAAATTCAAACTTATTAAGCATAAAAGCAGGGATTTCAATATTCTCGCACATTATTTACACTTGACATCTATTTCTGCATTTTAACTAAAGTTACATTTATATTACGATCATTTAAACGTCAAACATCAAACATAATCAAAAATCGTCATTTCGACTAAGAAAGTGCTGTATTTTATAGTAAGAGATCTCTCTTACCGTAGACAGCATAGATAAGAAAAGATGACAGATGTCTATTAGATATCATTAGCATGCACGCTTTTTCTTACTCGTAATAAAAACAATGTACACTTCATTTCAAATTTAATATATATTTACGTACTGTTAATGAACATATATAAGAAAAAAATTCAATTAATCTTAACCTAGAGATAAAAAACACGTTATTTTTTACTCTACTCGTGCCTCACAGACCTTGCCGTTTAACCAAGCACTTTACAGCAACAAATCCGAATCCAATAAGTCATAGAAATTATAATTATGGATTATCAATGCGGCTCTTGTAATGTGAGAATGTTCTGCCCATTAAGAGGGTGGCGTGGCAATTCCTTTTTTCCTTGAAGCAAGGCAGTAAATTTTTATTTTATTGGATAGATCTTTTATGATGGAGCAAAACCTAGAACCCTATTGCACCCATTGAAAGAATACCACATTCATTTTTGGGATGTCAAACAAAATTTCTTGTGCCGAAAAACGTACAAAGGTTTTTTGTAAGGATAAATTGAGTTATATTACAAATATTTCAAACTTTATTAAGAGGAAAACATATTAAGTCTAAAAAAGGGTGTAATTTGTATGGGACTTTTTCGGGACTAAGAATGTAAACTTATTAAGAGGGTTTCACTGTAAATGCATTTTAATTGTAATATTAATACAAAAATGTCATCCCTGTATATGTGCATTATTACCTGTGGATAGCTTCTTTCATTCCAGACTGTAGAGCTCGCCTGAACCAATCACACCTAGCAGCCACCACCACCCGGTGAGCCCTCATAATAACGCTCCCATTCTCTTGTAAAGTTCCTTGGGCAGCGTCCTTCTTGGTGTCTTTGGGTGCCACGTCAATGGATTTATCAGGTGTGACTTGAAGAGCTGAAAAAAAGCAATTCTGTATTATTCTTCTTTTCTTTCATCAGAAATACAAGAGAAATTCAGCGGTGACAGCTTCTCCGACTTTTTGTATCCTATTTTTGTACGGAAACGTACCAAATTAATATTTATTCTTTAATGCTAATTCATCTGCTCACATTACTTACAAAAATGTGGATTGAATGAAGATTTTTATACGTCAGATTACATTTTTTTAAAAACAATAGCTTAGATGGAACCTTCACACTAATGTACAACTTCTTCGTTGGTGATCACATTGCAGTATACTGATTTATTTTGTGCAAGATGTACAAGATTTTTGGACGTTAAGTCACTTTCTAAGTTTATGCAGCCATCCCATCAGCCAAGAGCCTTTCTACGTACTCTCCTGCTGCCTTCTATCTTTCTCTGCATAATGAGTTGTAAGAGATATTATTTGCAGATAATGTGTAAAAAGTATGCAGCTTTCTTTCTTTTGACAGTTGTTATAAGTTCTATTGACTTATTCATGCATGTTAGTATCTTTTATTGATAATGTAGTCATAAATGTAATGTAAAATAAAACAATACAAGTATTATTAGAAACACCGTCACCATCAAATCTGTTTTCAGTGTGCCAGATAAGCCAGTGGCCTTAATATGGAAAAAATGTGTGTATTTATAGAATATAGTTTCTTATAATCTTCAAGCCAAGTTAACCGTAGTTGTAGTAAATGTCACTGTAATAAACATTAACAATTAACCCAATTTTAATTACACAATCATAATGGATGTACATAGGTGCACGCAGAGTTACGTGAGGTGGCTTTAAATATGTTGCAGTCACCTTGAGGACTCCCTCTTGTCTTAGTAGCTTCTGAATCTGCTCTTCACTCCAGCAACCGGCCTGTGAATGATGAATCTGATCAAATGAAATATTCATTCAAAACATATATTCCTTACCTTATTAATTTAGGTCAGCATTTAAAAATCTTCTTCCAACTGCGATCCCCCAACAAGTAAAATAGACAAACTCGCCTTTGTGCAACCCCCGACCTCAAACTCTACTCGTTAAATATATTTGTATTATTAATATGTGTTGTTTTAAAATTGTGTATTAATTTATATTTTAGTACATATGTGACGTTAAGTATCAAAGTGTGACATCTCCATTTTTAGACAAAATGAGTTATGAATGTAGCTTTGTAGATTATAAAACTTCTGTTAAGTCTATGAAATCATAACATTTTTTACAATTCAAAATGCTTTAAATTCATAAGGATATATAATGTTATGATATCACAGGCTTAACAGAATTTTTATAATCTACAAAACTATATTCATAACTCATTTTGTCTAAAAATGGAGATGTCACACTTTGATACTTAACGTCACTTATAAACGATTGAACTTTAATGGTATGTTACATTTATAGCCTGGGGAAGGGGTGGGGGGGATCTACGCTTTGAAAAGTGCTGATCTAGGGCAATGGTTATTAAATTACATCAAAATGATATTATAATTAAAATACCAATTTAATGATATTTTAAATTGAGTGATAACAAAATGTATTTGGTTGTCTGTTGTGATCAATGTCAAATACTTACTAGGAATTTTTGAGGGTAAAAAAGACTTTGCAGAAGTTGAATTATCAACAGATGTCTTTGTAAAGTTGCCCGGTACCAGCTGGACGGGAGTCTGAATGGGTATTTCAAAGACCATGTCTGCAAATCTTTCTGATTTGAGGAGTCTTCCAGATGCCTTTGAGAGATAACTATCAGTCACGGGTGGTGGTTTCATCAGAGTGTCCACTAGATTCAGCTGAAACATCACAATGTGTGAGCATGTTTGTGTGTTATATTATTGGAACATTAGATATTTACATTAATGTAACATTACTGATGATGTTATGATATATAATTGCACATCCTTCTACCGACATGTAACGCCTGTATTACAGATGTTGGTACTAAAAGGAAAGTCTGTTGTTGATGCATATTTGGTTGATTCTAACATTTTGCCAGATAATGATATTTATAGATGACTGATAAAAGGATAGTCAGACAGAAATCTACGGCAAGCGTGGATAGTGTAAGAGTTGAGAGACTGGTTCGATCAAATAAAATAAATGTTATAGAAGGATAAGAAAGAAGTCTAAGAAGAAACTTAGATAGTATCTTCCATATCCTTGGACTCCTTCATACAAGTATCCCATCATAGGGGGGTCAGGCATATTAGTAAAGCCAAGCCGTGAGATTAATAATATGTGAGTTTTACCTACCATTAAAACTCTTATTTTGTTACCTCCCTTATCCAGAACATACATGTGAGATAGCATCTTGTTTTCGGTTGCATTTTCAGTCTGCTTAGGTATTTTCCCTGCCTTTTTACCTTATTGCCAGCCCTGCTTGTCATTTAATCAATTGTCCCACCAAGCAGATGGAAGCAATTTCAATTTAGCTACGTTCGCCCCGGAATGATGATTTAATACATAATGATAATGAGAAGATCGACAGATGACGAAAATTAGTCTCTCACCTTCCCTATGTTTCTCTATCCGTACTAAACCTATCCATATTGTCCATTTTCCCACTGAGGGAGTGTTAACTGTCGTCTTATATCTACCTTGTCAATGAATTTTAACTGTACATAACTTGAAGCATGTATTTACATATAAAATTGTATATAGTAGACTCCCGATTATCCAGGACTTATTTTTGAAAATGATTTTTTTATCTTTTTTTTAAATATTCCACATTGTTCATAACAGTTACTAAACACATGTTTTAAAGTCGAGCACGTCAGCTGTCCGTGGTGTCCAAAGAGTGATCTCTCAAAACATTTATTTTTTTATTTAGTGTTTTATTGTTTTATGAGCATTAATTGCGTCCAGTAAGTTGTCATTGTCACATGTGTACAATAAATGGCAGTGTGGTAAATTACGTGGGTTTGCTGTCAGTGATGCCATAGCGTATTTTTATTTATGCAGTCAAAGTAAAATATTTTTATTTATGCAGTCAAAGTAAAATATTTTTATGATAAATTAAAATTGCAGGGCAATTTTAACGTGACTTCTGAATGATTAACAAGGTTAACTGTCTTGAGCAGAAGGATGACAGAACTTTCGCTGAAAAAATGATATTGAGAAATATTCGAAGTAGAATTTCTCAAAAAACAATCCTATACTTTCTTATTTCTGGGTTAAAATTTATATTTTGAGGCCGATCTGGATGACCTGACCGACCTGGGCAACCTGGGCATGCATTTTATTGAAAATATAGTGATTAATAGACTTTTAATTAAAATATAATTGTGTTAAATAATGTACATATATAGTGAAAGTTATCTGACAACACTGCAATAATATCCTCTTTGCGCTGTTCATAAATGCACACGTGTGCATCTTTTCTTGATAAGTACATACACACATACGTCAATAGGCACGCAGAGTGCGTGATTTTTGTATATTGTTGAACATTTTTTCAACTTTTTGGATTAACCAGAAATTCGATTATCTGTGATTTTTATTTACCCTCTATTCCGGATAATCGAAAATCTTACTATATGTAATTTTTGTTCTCTTTGTTTCTGTAGTGTATATTTTATATTTTCTGCACTAATTGTATATAATTTCATATATTCCGTGTTATGTAATGTTGATGTTTTATTTTTAGTTTCATGTAATCTGTACAATGCTTGTAAGAAAAAAGTTAAAGCTGGTGTGAAAGAAAGGAAAGAGCGACTGAAAAGGGAGGAAGGTGTAAAAATAACCGAGAATTTCCAGGATAATATAAAATTCTTCTGGAAGGCGGTCAAAAAAATGAACGATTTGATTGTATGGTGTTTATTGTACGCCGATGATGCAGTACTAATGGCGAATAATGAACAACTAGAGTCTAGTGAGTAGAATATACAATGTATGCAAGGAAAGCGATCTCATTATGAATGTTAACAAGTCGAAAGAGATGGTATTCGAGGATGAAAGCAAGATACTGTGCAAAATACTTGTAGGTAATGAATGTTTGAAAACAGAGAAAGATATCAAAAGGAGGGTGACTGCAGGGAATAAAGTGAACGGCGCTTTGAATTGAATTATAGCTAATGGGAAATTGTCAACTGAGGCAAGACTACTGATTCACAATGAAGTCCTGATACCGACACTGATGTATGGAAGTGACATCTGGAGCTGGTAGAAGAAGAACGAAAGTAAACTGAATGCAGTGGAAATGAGATGGAAAGAATGTAAAGCTGATCGTAGTATAGTGAGTAAGATTAAGAAAGGATCACTTAGGTAGTTTGGTCATATGGAACGGATGAATGAGGAGAGAATGGTAAGAAAGATATATGACGCAAGTGTTGATGGCACCAGAAGTAGAGGACGTCTGCAGAAGACTTAGCACGACCAAGTAAACCAGATAATGGAGGATGGTCCTGTTAGAAGCCTCAATAATCGTCGAGCTTGTATTAGAAAATGTATGAATGTGGATGAGGTGAGAATTGTGTGTCAGGCGAGAAAAGTGTGGCGCTCTATCCTCTCTGCTTACCCTCGCGGAAAACGGCATGATGGTAAATAATTTCATAAATTTTAAATGCAGGTATAAAATCATTCCTGAACCAAAACATGAGCACAAACTCATAAAACGGTTCCGGGAAAGGATGGGTTCTTACAGTAGGTAAAACTCCCATATTATGTAATGCCATCCTTTATCCAGAATATATATGTGAGAAGTGTCTGTTATCATCTGATGGTAGGACGATGTCAATTCTGATTAATTAACTGAAATTAAAAAGGGAAATGGAATTATTTATTGGAGTTAAAGGACATCTTATCTCATTTTTACAATATTTAGAGAAGATTTTATCACATTGCCAATTACCGTGAGGATAAATCACCCAGTACAAGACTTCTCTCAATCTAGCTCAATGATGTTACTCTGCTTCTCTTAAAACAAATTTTACCCATCTTGCAATGATTGCCAATGAGGCTGGTTTTGCAGGGCTACAGGTAGTTATGAAGAAGTTTGAGCTATTTTATTAATGTTTCTATTCTACATCATTCTATTCCATCTCAGAAGAGTTAAGTCATGAACCATTTTCCCCGAGGCCAGCAGCATGTGGTACCACAATGTCTCGAAGCTTTAAATAGTTATCGGTTTTGGAAAATTACCCATTAGCTAGATGATGCTCACCATGCGAGGGTCCCAGGTGAGGATTTTGGGGACTTTGTGTTTGCAACCCCTTTCATTATTTGCTGTACGATTGTACTGTATCATTGGTTGAATCACAAGACATAGAAGACTATGATTTTCAAGTACTTAAGGATTTTTGGGATCGACTTTTTCTATTGCTTTCGAAGTGCTCTATCTTTTCCAGACTTGCTTATACGTTTTTAATTTTATCCAGCTTGTACGCAATACACTTTTATCCTCTAGGGACCTATCTTTTATGGATTCTTCCCACCCCCAAGTAACCACGAAATGCACGTCCAGAATCTTGGGAGAGTGACAACATATTGATTCTACCGTGATCAAAATCAGTTTTGTAAATCGTGATCACACTCACGACTCACGCTTTGCGGCCGCACTGATATTGACTACCGTGATCGAAATCGGTTTTGTAAATCATGATCCCACTCATGACTCACCCTGATATTTCGATATTTGATATATCAGAGATTCTTAATCGTGATTCCCGCGCATGCGTAAATAAACCGCGATCAGTCACAATATTACTTGTTGATATTTGGATGTGAATTGTGATTTTGCGCATGCGCATTTGAGCCAAAAATATTTATGAAGGAATGAGATTATAACTTGTGATCAGCACCATCTAGTACATTCTGCCAAAACGTTTTACACGTATTAGGTGAGAATTTGAACGAAAAATAAATTTACATTTTTAAAGCGTTTTAATTCTCTTTGTAATGATATTAAATCAGATTTATATTAATTATTTATGCTAGAATATGTTTTTTATACAAATGAAGTTCAATAATATAAAAAAATACACAATTTTTTCATTTTTTATTTAATTTGTGTATTGCGATATCGTGCGGCGCATGCGCATTACGCAGTCACAGTTTACAATCACAGATATTATCGAAAACCAATCACAATCACACCAGTGAGTCAAAAGTAGCATTTTTTCTCACACTAATATTGATATATCTATTAAGGTATTTGTGAAGTTCGGCACCTCTAGAGAAGGCATAATGGTTCGTGTTCCCACATTTGATGACCAAAACATCTTGGACCGCTTAGGGGTTGGCATATACACTCTTGAATACTTCATCATGTTTGTCAGAACACGGGAAATGAGACATGGTCGTGGAAAAACTACAGTAAGTGCTCAAGAAAATGCCACGTTCTGATGGATGCGTTGTGAAACAATGTCTACCTGTTTTGCCAATATTTTTCACTACACGGGCTGTCTGCGATCCGAATAGATCCACCGTCGGAATTCCCTATACTGTGAGATATTCCCCGTGGCAGGGGGAAAAAGATGCCACTCTGACAATTTTGTGCCTCTCAACAGCTAGATTGTTGTAACAGCCAGGTAGGAACTGACTCTCTCCATATGATATGTTGTGCTAGTCTAACATCCTAATGATCTAAAATGTAAGGTGTAACATGGCCACCGATCTGGTTGGTCCCTTGTGGTGGAGGTATACCAAGATAGTCTTGTTGTCCAATATAATGAGTAGAAGAATTCAGTCACTTGAACAACTTCAAAATTGCAAATGCAATCTCTTTTTGATTGCTGCGCCATAACGCTTGTGCTTCTGTCCACGGACCTAATATGTGATGATTGTCTATTTGAACTCCCTAACCTGTGCTCGCTGCATCTGTTGACATGAAATGGGTGGCTGGAAGTTTGTAAATTGAAGAACATGTCTCCAAGCACTCGTACTTGGGGGCTCAGTTGAACTGTCTAGTTGGGGGGAGCGCTTCCGCAGTTGCATGTATATTCTGGCTAAGGGACAGCACTAATAATAAAATGTATACCTCTATAAATAAAGCTAAATCTGGAATAAATATTTGCATACAATCATCGAGTGATAATTGTCGTAAAAACTATGCATTACCAGCTAAATTATAACAATGTAATGTATTCTTTTAAAAAACCATAGTAATTTTTATTAACCTTGAACCCGTGTGGCTTGTGTTGGTTCTTCTGCTGAGAATGAATCTTGTCCTGCTCCGAAGGTTGACCTCCGCCCACTTCAGAAGTTCCCGTTTGCACGGCAGAGCTGACAAGTCCCAAACTGACCAGCCCCAGCGTGAAAGCTTCGCGCTGAACTAACGAGCATAGTCGAACCATCACTTGGTGCAGTGTATCTCGGTGTAGGACTAGTTTATTGAGAATTCCAGACTAGGACAGAAAAATAATTGTTTGGGTACTATTTGGACCAACAGAGATCAGATATTGAATAATTAATGAACTAATGAACTCACAACTTTGCTTGTGGCCACTCTGAAACAAAATTTAAATTCTCTCCACTGAAGCCGGTCATCCATAGCTGTTGTAACTTCTTCCAATCGATGAAAAAAAACTGGCAATTCTTCAATGAGCTGATCTAAATTACGTGACACTGAACGTACTCGATTGCTGTCTGTCATTCCGGCAAAACCTTCCCTAAAAAGAACAATATTTAATTAACCAAATCGGACTGAAATTTAAAAATAAATGGTTTACTCAGAGGGGAACATGAATAACCAAAGCTTGGAGAGGAGAGCGAGGATAATGGGTACACATTTAGTTCTTACTTTTTGTACAACAGATGCATCAGACTAAACGCAACCTTCTTGTGAAAGTTCCTCAGCTTGGAGAGCTCTCTTATCCTGAATACATTTCTCAGAGATTTCCCTAGTGCATCATCATGGTTGGTATTTTCTTTTCCAGGTGTTAAAGTCTCCTGAGACGATTCCCCTCCTTCACTAGGCGAAAGTGCTTGCATTATCTGTTCAAGCGCTATTTTTACTTCAAAAATTAACGAGGATATCATGCCAAGAATTGCTTCAATCTGGAAAGTATAATATTAAACAATAAATAAAAGAAAAGTGGGAAAGAACTGAACAGTTTAAGTATTATTTTTCCTCCTACATTTCTATCATGTACTATGAGGCAGTAACTATTATGTTTTGATTAATAATATAATAAATAACAACCGGCAGAAACTAACCTCAGGAACTATGTAGGTAGCTACTTCATGCCTTTGGGCATGTGTCATAGAATTAAAAGTGATATTCAAATATTCCAATAGCCTCCGCAGCTGAGACATGAAAATGGGCAACCGAGAGCGTGCATACCTAATTATTTCATGTCTCTCCTCTCGAGAGAGTTCGCCCTTTCTCTTGGTAAACAGCTCACACAGAAGTAGAACCTTTATGATTGCTGAAATAGACAAGTGGTGTTTATTTTACAAAGGAAGCATTTTGGAGGGAAGAGTACAATTTGATAAGCGGAATCTAGAGCGAGCTCATTTTAATGTAAAAATATTTGTACGGATTCAACTCACCGACTGCAGTTTCTCTAACAGACTGCTTGACGACTAGGCACAGCTTGGCAGGGTGACAGCCCAAGCACTCAGCGGGGGTGTTGAAGTACTCGATGATTTGATTGGCACATGCGTGCATGTCACTTACTAAGTCAACTATTTCTAAAAAGAAAAATATTAAATATTAATTCTTTCACTTTTAAGCCGGTACATCAATAAGGTAACATATTTTTAAAATAAACACAGAAATTAAATCAATTACATGGTCAAAGAGCTTATTTAAAAAAAAAATTAAAAATAAATAGGTATTAACTTACGTTGTTTTAAGGCCATATTTTTAAGATATTCTTTACAGTCTTCTACGAGCTTCCCCATACAAGGGTATTCTTTGACCGCTTCGATAACCTGAACAGCCAAGTCTTCGGTCATCGCATTGGGCAGACACTCTGCATACAGCCAGTGAAGTATGGAGCCGACTACTCCTTCAGGGAGCCCGGAGAATGGTGGCGGGTCAGTCATCCAGGACATGTCGGTTCCCAGCAATCCCAATATACTCGAATGAACATGAAACTGTTAAGTAATCATAAAATGAAGAATATAAAATTTAATGATTGGCGAGAAAACATTTCTCGTGGGACTTCATGGGAAATACTAGAAGGTAGAGAGAGTGGAGTAGAGAGGTACGACTATATTCAGCTCATACTATATTCATCTCATACTATGTGTCAGGTCCCACCCGCTGTGCTATGCTAAGAGAAATATTATGTTCGGTATGATGGATTACATCAAAGCCTGCAATGAAACAGAGGCACATAAAGTTTTAAAAAAGTAATGGACAATTACAATGTCACAATTACGGGCTTTTCTATCAATTCTGTATGCCTAGGAAACACAAAACAAAAGGCTTGAAAGCTCCATATTTATGGTCTAAGAAATGGAGGGCCGCCTTCTTTTCACAAACAATGTCCAGAGATAAATTCATGGAAATCCTTTGGCAAAAGAAATGAACATTTGAAAATAGATAAATTTGCTTTGATTTCTAAAATATGGAATAAATGAATTGAAAACAAAATTGTTATAAACCTGGCGCAAACATTACAGTTGATGGGCCAGTGGCTTCCAACAACGGCTAGATGCCTATTTACTCAGTACATGCCAAGTGAACCAAACAAATTTGGTATAACATTTTAGTTAGCATCGGATGTCAAAAGTTAATACCTCATAAAAGGTTTCCATACTTGGGTAAAGATAAAACCTTAATACAGAACGTACCTTTGAGCGAATTCCTAATGTACAAATTTGTTGAGTCATATTAAGATTGTGGACAAAATACAACTACTGACAATTTTTTTACCAGCCTTTCACTAGCAAAAAAGTTATTTTCAAATAAAAATACTCTCATCGGGACTATATGTGGAAACAAAAGAGAATTGCCAAAATTTGCAAAAGCCAAGAAAGATAACATGATCCAGTTTTCAACATGACTTTATAAATCAGAGAAATACATTCTCACAGTTCAAAATACAAATCTGTAAAAATTTAAAACAATAATAATCCTGGAGACAGCTACATTTTACAATAATACCAATGTTGTTGATCAAATGGCGTGAAAATATAGTGTGAAAACAGGATCTCTTCAAGTCTTTTATAACATGTTGAATTTAGCAGCTATCAATGCATGGATTTTGTATAAAGAGACCACTGGGGGAATAAACTTTATTTTTCAATTGGCTGAAGAACTGAAATGTGACCATAGAGATAAACCCAAAACTAGTTCCAGTCCCGCTGTCTACAAATATACAGAATTCACGCCTAATCAAATTTCGTAAAAAAAATAGATCTAATAATATTTGTGTTATGTGTAATACTAAAAACTTTAATGTACACTCAAAATGAAAATTATTTGTAAAAAATGTAAGAAAAACCCTACATTAATAATAATCTGTTGATTTAAAATAAAATTAACTAGTTTAATTTAACAAACTG
This sequence comes from Eubasilissa splendida, assembly GCA_031772225.1. Lineage (NCBI taxonomy): Eukaryota > Metazoa > Arthropoda > Insecta > Trichoptera > Phryganeidae > Eubasilissa > Eubasilissa splendida. The sequence continues at coordinate 2,560 of CM062849.1, read as the reverse complement.
CATTTTAATATGCAGTACCTAGAAAAATGACAGATATCAGTAAAAATATACATATTTTTCAAATTTAAGAATGAAACACCAGAAATGTGCTGCGCGGATGGAAAAGTGAAATTGCCAGAATCACATTCAACATCTGAACCATTATCAACGTTAGTATCAGGTGACACAAGCCAATCTAAACATTTTTTGAAAAACTAACGCAAGTACAACACAATGAATTAATTTGATTGTTCAGACTGCCCTTGAACAAATGCCAACTGATGACTACAAAGTTGTAGTTAGAGCAGACAAAACACCCATTGGCCAACATAAAAGACAGTACAATGCATCAACAATTGATGATATGGCGATCGTTACAGTTGGAGAAGAATTTAACTTGGATGATAAAATTCTTCATCGCAGAAATGGTGATGTTCAGTAAGTCTCAGAAACTCATCGCTCTGACGACAAATTGCAATATCCAATTTGTTTTGGCAAGGAGTATCATTTCAACACCATGATGAGAAATCCACAAACAAATGAGGAAACAAATAAGAAAGTCATTACCATGAATTACTATTGATTGATGATGATTGATGATTACATGATGATTCGTGAAAACGCTGAAAATCATATCTTGAAATGTCGACAATTGTTCCATCGATACATTGTCGATATGTATGCAAAAATGGAAACCAAACGACTCCTCTACATTCGATTAAATCAAACCAAGTTGCGTTCCGAAGAGTACATTCATTTACGTGATGCAGTTGTTAATGATGGTAATGTGAATCTCAATGAATTGGGGAAAATAGTCATACTACCGGCCACATTTACAGGGAGTCCACGGCACATGCATGAATACGCACAAGATGGAATGACATATGTTCGCACATATGGCTGCCCAGATTATTTTATTACCTTCACATGCAATCCTACATGGGATGAAATACAAGAACTTTTGTTAACTGGACAATCAACATCAGATCGTCATGATATTTCCGCACGTGTGTTCAGACAGAAATTGAAATCTTTAATAGATTTCATTGTCAAGCATCGCATTTGGAGAGAAACGCTGTTGAATGGCAAAAAAGAGGCTTGCCACATGCACACATTATGATATGGTTGCTTGAAAAAGTCAGACCAGATCAAATTGATAAAGTCATCTCAGCAAAAATACCACATGTCGATATTAGTGAAGACGTATTTGAAGTCGTTACCAAACACATGATTCATGGTCCATGTGGCTTACTCAACAACAATTTACTATGCATGTCTGGTGGGAAATGCACGAAACGATACCCAAGAGACTTACTTGCCGAGACTATCACTGCTAAACATCATCACTGCATCACTTTAAAAGTACGAAACAATGATGTTGAAGTTGATAATCTCGGGTTGTACCGTATTCACCGTTACTCTCAAAAACGTACAAAACGCACATCAATATTGAGTATTGCAATTCGGTGAAATCGATCAAGTACATTTGCCAATATGTTAACAAAGGAAGCGATATGGCAGTTTTTGGAGTGGGAAATGCAACTGCTTCCATCGATGAAATCTACTAATGTTAACTGGGAAGCTACATTATTGAATATTGCTGAATGTAAACATAAATGATTTAGAATTAGCTGATAAAATAAAAGAGCAATACTATTAGTTGTACAACAACGGGTATACAGAATGATGAAACAAGAAACACGTAAGCAACTAGGTCACCTGTTTATGGTCATGAGCCTCGATGACCATATCCGAAAAGAATCCATCTTCCACAGCAGGTAGAAGAGTGAATTCTTCATTAGAACTGCAGTCAGATTCATCATTCACTATCCGGACACAGTGGAGCACGCACCAGCCGTCGCACGAGAGGATCAAACTGTCCACTGGATCTGAAGGCTCGGCCTTATAAACATTATTACAATATTAGCCAAACCGCCCAGAATGTGAACATGTACCATAAAATTACTTACATTTGAAACACAATTAAATCAGCCTGCAATCAAGAATTTGCATAAATCGAATACAATACACAAATATAGTTTGAAAAAATACACTGCATTAATATCAAAGAATACAAATAATAAATACTTTTTTGTAAAATAATGAAGCAATGAAATTTGTACAAAACTTGACTATTTCATTTCATCATCATTTCCAAAGCTGGCCACTACTTTGTCCAAATTTCAATGTAATTGAATGCTTTTGAAGTTAACAATCTCTTCTCATTTTGTATTTGAGTACGGTGACGGCACATGTGAGTGTACAAGTGAATGCAAGGGGAGATTCCCCACCACTAGTAATCAGCCACTTAAAGAGGTAAATACAGTAAAACCGCGATATAACGAAATCCAAGGGCCCAAAAAATAAAAATTCGTAATAACGAATTCCCACATATAACGAAATAAATTTAAAAAATCCTACTATATATTACGCGCCGTCGCAAAAAAATGTTGCGCGGCTTCAAAAAAGATCGCAAATTCTGCAAACACAGGAGGAAGAAGGCCGTAGGGAACTGAATACCTACATATTTTTAGTAGTTTTGTTATTATAACAGATAATCAAAGAAATTAAATTAAGAAAA